>CAXKVY010002306.1:0-36503 GCA_964058915.1 Tetropium fuscum
AACCCATATTTTTTTTCACGGATTTCGATAGAGCACATTTTTCTGAGTGCGAATGTGTCAAAAACATAGTACCTTTAACATTAAAGTTTTCGAGATATTCGGTTGCAAAGTTTATAAAATGTACCATGGCACCATGCATAAGCTATCGGGCGGGTCAAGATTTTTAATAGCTTATTGATTCTAATGGCTTATAGCTTATTACATTTTAAAAGATTAAGGAGTAATATTATTTATTTTGGTAGCTTATCGAACATTTTGAAAGATTTGGGAGTAATCTGTTTAATTTTTTAACAACAATTTAAACAAATAAAAAAATATTTTAACAAATAAATGATAAATAATTAAAGTAAAAAATAAAATCAGAGTAAATTTTCAAAGTGACCTCCATTCACTTCCTGGCAATATCCCATCCGCCACTGAAACTCCTGCAGAACCTTACCAACAGTATCGGGTTGAATGGTTCGAATTTCATTGCGAATTCTGTCCTTTAATTCTTCGATGGTATTTGGTCTATTGAAATAGACTTTGCTCTTTAAATAGCCCCATAAAAAGTAGTCTAGGGGAGTGAGATCTGGAGATCTAGGGGGCCATTCGATAGTTCCCCTGCGACCAATCCAATGGTTAGGAAATACATGGTTTAAATAATCGCGAACGATCACTGCAAAATGGGGTGGTGCACCGTCTTGTTGGTACCATATCGTGTGATGGGGCAGATCTGGATCTACGTCATTTGGGTAAAGTACCGCAAGTGCAGGGACTAAGTCGTCTCTTAAAAATTCTAAATATATTTCACCTGTTAATACGCCTTCAAAGAAAAATGGGCCCAAAATACGATTACCTACAATACCAGCCCAAACGTTAACTTTTTGTGGAAACTGACTACGAGTTTCCATTTTCCAGTGTGGATTTTCAGGAGACCAATATCTACAGTTTTGCCGGTTAACTGTGCCGTCGAGATAAAAGGTAGCCTCATCAGAAAAAACAATATTGCGTAAAAATCCGTCGTCATCAATCAGGCGTTGCAACATGGTTTGGCAAAACTGTAACCTACGGTCAGGATCATCTTCGTTTATCTCTTGGACCAAAACCACTTTATACGGATGCCATTTGTTCAATTTCAAATATTTCAAGACGGAGCTTTGAACTATTCCGTTGTTTGCCGCCACTTGGCGGGTGGGTAAATGGGGATTTTCTTGAAGCTCTAGTAGAACATTTAATTTAACATCTTGTTGCACTGGTGGACGACCCGTTCTAGGGCGATCTCTCGTATGACCCACTTCTAAAAACTTTTGTTCTATTTTGCTAACGGTGGACTGTGTAATTGGTTCTCTGTTTGGATATTTGTTGTTAAATAAACGGCAGACTTCTACTTGTGTGCGAGCTCTGTCCCGGCAACCGATCATCATCAAAATTTCGATTCTTTCCCTTTCACTCAAACGACGGACCATTTTTAAATAAAATGAATTATGATGGAATAATGATTAATCAACTTACTTAATGATATTATTCAACTGATTAAAACACAAACTTGCGAGGAAAAACTTCAAAATTGTGACAACTGTCAAAACTGTTGTTTTTCCTGCGCTTTCTTGATAAATGATTAGCATTTGGTCATCGCTTGTATAATTCATTCTTAAAACTTTGCAACCGAATATCTCGAACACTTTAATGTTAAAGGTACTATGTTTTTGACATATTCGCACTCAGAAAAATGTGCTCTATCGAAATCCGTGAAAAAAAATATGGGTTGTCATTTAAAAAAATTGTCGATGACGTCATAGCTCAAAAACGAACAAAACAAAAAAAAAATCGATGGCTGAAAAAAGTGACATTTTATAAAATAAAGTTGACGTGTCCGAGGATTTCCTGTGAAAATCCTTCAATAACGATTAATTGAATTTATTCCAAACTTTACGAGCTCACTGAATATATATATATATATATATATATATATATATATATATATATATATATATATATATATATATATATATATATATATATATATATATATATATATATATATATATATATATATATATATATATATATATATATTAGCTTTGAAATTCTTTGCTATTCATATTTATTTTGTGAAAAGTAATCTTGGGTTTGTAGCATTTCATTACATAGAAATAAGCAAATAGATGAATAAGAAAGAAAACACACTTACCAGTGCTATGTCTGGACACGCATACGGAAATGAACCACTATACATACGAAAACGAACCACTTAGAAGTTGTACAAGTTCTTTCACCTTTCTTGAGGATCTTCAGAGCAGTATACGATTTATTTCATTGATCATTCATACTTGAATTTAAATTACCAATACACCAACACTTGCAGTGACGTTTTATGACATTAGTTTTTGACGGAACTCATTCTTAGAATACACAAACCTAGTCTACTATTTATATTTGTTCTATTTGAACATATTATATATAAAAGCATTAGGCATACAGTTATCCAGAAGATGTTAAACTTTAAAATGCATAACTTTATGCATATATTAAGATTACTTTTCACAAAATAAATATGAGGAAACAATTAATACATACAACCAACAAATGATTTTAGTTTTGACTAAGCAAGCAATTTCTGTATCACTCCCTCTTTGAATGCTTCAGAACTCTATTGTATATATTATTCAATATTTTCCCACATATAGTTGGAAAAAGTAGTTGTTTTTCAATAGGTTCAACAAGATTTTATGCATTTTAAAGTTTAACACCTTCTGGATAACTGTATGCCAAATGCTTTTATATATAATATGTTCAAATAGAACAAATATAAATAGTAGACTAGGTTTGTGTATTCTAAGAATAAGTTCCGTCAAAAACTAATGTCATAAAACGTCACTGCAAATGTTGGAGTATTAA
This sequence comes from Tetropium fuscum, assembly GCA_964058915.1. Lineage (NCBI taxonomy): Eukaryota > Metazoa > Arthropoda > Insecta > Coleoptera > Cerambycidae > Tetropium > Tetropium fuscum. The sequence goes on from CAXKVY010002306.1 coordinate 2,881, forward strand.
TATTTTAAATTCAAGTATGGATGATCAATGAAATAAATCGTATACTGCTCTGAAGATCCTCAAGAAAGGTGAAAGAACTTGTACAACTTCTAAGTGGTTCGTTTTCGTGTGTATAGTGGTTCCTTTCCGTATGTGTGTCCAGATATAGCACTGGTAAGTGTGTTTTCCTTCTTATTCGTCTATTTCCTTATTTCTATGTAATGAAATGCTACCAACCCAAGATTACTTTTCACAATATATATATATATATATATATATATATATATATATATATATATATATATATATATATATATATATATATATATATATATATATATATAGACTTATATATATATCTAGTAAACTCTTATGCAGACTCTGATATACTTTAATTTTTTTGGTGATTTTAACATTAATGTGTTAAAATTTAATAATAATTTAGACTCTAGCCATACACGTGACTTGATTAATATCACTGAAATATTTCATTTAAATCAGCTGATTACTGATGGTACTCGGATATTAAATACATCTTCACCTTAATAGATTTAATTTTGTGTAATTCTGATAATATTGTCCGAGCTGGTGTATAGAGATGTTCATATTTCGGATCACTTTTTAGTCTATTGAAATTTAAATTTTGACTTACAAAATATACCTATTAAAAATCTTTTTAGAGCTCTGAGAAATATAAATTTGGATGAATTCCAGCGTGACTTTGAAAATTTACCGTGGCAAACGATTTTCGCTTTAAACAGGAATGATTCGAAAGTACAATATTCTACTGCTTTTTGATGTTCATGCCCCAGTAAGAGTAATTAACTCCACAATAAAACCATATTGGTCGTCGAATTACAGACGATATTAAATTGATGCAGAAGATGTGCAATAAAGCGTAAAATAAATATAGAATAACTAAACGACGAGCACTTCACGTATTATAAGGAACATCGAAATTTTACAACTTCAACAACAAGAGCAGAAAAGAAAGCATATCTCAACCTCAAATTTCGACAATCAAATATCAAGGATAAATGGAAAGTTAAATGTAGCTAATAAGAAAGATATAATACTACATGACCATTTAAAGCATGTAAATAATTTTAATAAATATCTAGTAGATTCCTCCAACTATAATGAATTACCAAATAAGAATTTAATAAATTTCTATAAATATAATAAAATAATCAATAATTCATTTAGTTTCCTGTTATTTAATGACTACGTTGCACTGAATATAATTGAAAAAATTAGATGCATTTGTGTGCAGCCTGAGAGGGCAGCCTGATATTTGTGCGAAATTGACTTCGCTGAAGTAGTTCAGTCGATCTAGCTGCATAGTTTGGCACTATTATGTTAAATGTTGAATGTTATTCTAAAGGCAGTAATACTCATTGGAGTCTACTTTACCATTAAGAAGCTTATATACAAAATTTAAATAACCACATTGTTTTCAATGCTGCTCAGATCTCATTTCAATTAAATTAAGCCTATCATCATACAACTAATTATTTTGTTCTATATTAAGTTAGAATAGAATTTAGTTCCAAATTTTGTGCTAAATAGATTCCAGTCGATTAATGTACTATTGAATTGATTAAAATTGGCGGTTACGTCTGTAAATTATTCTTAATCTACAACATACAATGTTCAAGCGTTTTTGGTTAAAAAATATTAAAACTAGAGAGACAGCACAACGAAGTCTATTATATGTAGCTCCAATTATGTCCATCTAACGTTGTTGTAGTACTGATTTGTTTCGTATGATTTATATCTATGACGAACCGCCAACCTTAAAGATGTAAAGTATATATACCATTTCACATTATGTAGACTAAATTATGCATCAGTATTCTAGACAATAAAATATCTGATAAGATATTAGTAAACTCAAGCCTCCTAATTCCTCCTAATAAAACCGCCTTACCTTTAACCGTCAGTCAATTAGTCAATAAATATTAGTCGCGCTATGCCTCATGTATATCTAATACCATGTGTGCATATTCAGGTCGTGCTATACTGCTTCTATCCTAATATATCCCACTATTCTACTACATACTATCCTTCTTACAACAATCGATATACTTATTTCAGTTTTAAAAATATACAAAATAAGATAGAGTTTCGCTTAATGTATGGTAATGGTATTTTGTGCCTATACATTATTTTCATGTCCAATATTCTATCTAAACTTAATAATTTTTACAGAAAAAAATTAGATTTATTAAACTTCCCTACTAATTTAACATGGCAAACGGAAACACTTTATAATACAATAACAGTCGCCCTATAGACTGCAATAGTTGTTGTGGTTGGAATTTACGTCGATTAACATAAATTTAACTCAATATTAAGTTAGAGAGTTGATTGCATTAGCAAAGTTGAGCGAAATTATAAGACAATTTTAATGCTGTTTTCAGATTTAAACAACCCTACTAACTTTTAGTTGCGTTTGCTATCAAGTGCCGCATCCGATATAAATGTAAAGGACAAATTAATGGAGGACATCTAAATAATGAAACAGCAAAAGGGGCAAAGCAATTAAAGCATTTGAAAATTTAATTGAATGCATCTCAGTCCTCAGAATTCATTTGATATTGATTATGTAATCTGTGGAACAACCACATATTTCAATCAAGGGGTAACTTCAATATTTCTATGAGATTTGGAAATACGTATCAGTGAGTTGAATTGTAAAGTGCTCCATTAATCACTAAAATCTAATCAATAATTATTATAATATAATTTTTACTTTTCGAAGTCATTTTTATGCGCTTTATTATTTATGAACTAGGTACTTTGTTGAAGGACCAGAATTTTGGTATGGTTGACTCATACCTTTTAGATAATGTATAGTTACAAGTACGCAGATGAGAGTTAACGTTTTTTCCCTATTGTAAGTACTTAAAATAATAGTTCCAAAAGTGACGTGAGCTCTATTTAATTTATACGCATTATTTTACCGACGCGACGTGACGGCGACAGGCACAGTAAATCTTACAGAAGCAGAACGAGTACGCGGTGTATTATATTTGAATAATGGATGGTCGCTATTATAGATCGTAATGCCAATTTTTTTCATGCTAGCAAACCATTCATATTGAAATTGAAAGTTGCAAGGCGCAGATTAATCCTATCATTATGGTGAAGCTCCTTCACCATAATGATAGGAGAGGTAACGTAGGATGAAGAGATGGCGAACTGGCTAACACTTACTGGCTTAGTACCCCCGTTCGTGGTAACCTGTAGCTGGATAGGTCGGTTGTGGGGTCTGGGGATAGTAGTACAGATAGTCTTCCACCTCTGTATCTTCTTCAGCCTTCGTATTTTTTTCATTATCGAGTGTACTTTCACAAATGGTATTCTTGAAACTCCGGGAATGTTTTGTTATGTGAAATTGTACTTTTTGGAGAAACGCAATGAATGCTCCCTATACGTGAAAAGTGTTCTTTTCATCAACATTTTGAGTATTGAAGTCCGCATTATTAAAGACAAACTGAGAGAAGGATTTTTTTTTAACTTTTGCTGGCGACTTTATGACTGCTGACACCTCAAAACGCACACCTTTTTTGTACGACACATAATATACCATTAGTCAAATAAAGATATTTTCAAAAAAATAGAGGATAGAGGAGTGTCTCCCGAGTATCCAACCAGTCATACTTCACACCCCTTGTACAGTGTTGCGATAGAGGTGGTTTCTTATTAATTTTTTTAAAATTTTTTTCTAGCTTGTACATAATTATATTCTCTACAACTGTGACCCATAAACATTTTTTGATAACTTTGATTTTTGACGGTCCAGCGTCCATGATATGGGAAAACGTCCACCATATTTATTTATCATTGTTCAGGAAATATAAAAACAAAAGGCTGGAGAGCTGGTTTTTGCAGGGTTGATCGAACTGTCTCCTGAGTTTTCAACAATAAAATCGCGGTCCAACCAGGTCTCATTATTTTGGAGCTCATTATTTTGGTCTCATTATGTTTTTGTTTTGTGGGCTGTGCGCTTTTCTAGATTGTTTATTTTTAGTATTTAAGCATATTTAATAGAAATGTTAAAATGATGACAAATGGAACGTAATGTCCAAGTAATTTTGTGTTTTCAGTGATTTATGTGTAAAATTGTCCATTGAACCCATTTCCACACCACCCATTAGGTACAGTTCTGGGTGCGTTTTTTTTACGTGATTTCCCCAGATGGCCTAATTCACGATAAAAACAATTATAAAGACAATTTTCCCATCATTCGAATGGTCCAGTCTTTGAGGAGGAACCGGGGAAAATAAACCAAAGTAAAACCCATAAACTGCACACACTGCATCAAGTTTATAGTTTACATTTTTCATTTAATGAGGCATCAATTTAATGGTTAATATCAGCATTTGAAAAAATAATTATAAGGAAATAACACTGTAGAGACTGTTATTAAGTATAAGTGATCTAAAAAAACTGCCCCAATATAATGAGACCATCCCTATTGCGCTGAATCCCGGGGGTAGGAGTGCGATTTTTTGGTTGGAAACTAAGGAGACAATACTCGAACCATAATAAATAGATATGGTGAATATTTTCCCATATTATAGGCGCTGGACAGCCAAGTTGTAGAGAATATTATTATGTATAAACTCAAAAAAGAAAATTTAAAGAAATATAGAAGAAGCTACCCTACTGCAACACCCTACAAGGGGTGTGGAAGTGTGGATTGCGACTTCTTGGTGGGATACTCGGGAGGCATCTCTCCATCGACCCTGAAAAATCAGCTTGCCGGCACATATTTGTGAGCACCACCTATAGAGGTCGACTTTTACTCTATACCCTGGTTCCGAAATAGTGTGGAGTGACTAATACATAACATCCAACTGTGCAACTACACTATGTAACCATAACATGAACAATGACAGTTCATGTTATAGTTACACATTACAGTCACACAGCTAGATATTACGTATGAGTCACTCCACACAATTTCGGAACCAGGGTATAGTACATGAAAGACAACACATCTATCAATTTTTACCAGCCAAATTTTCTTAAGCTGTTAAGCTGCTTCTGAAGATGGAAAAGAATTCGGCGTCACTGCAGAAATAACGCAGTGTGTCGGTGCAGGTATATTTTTCCATTTTTCGAGGTGTCCACGATTCTTCTTGATAATAATTCTATTAAAAAACTGGTTGTGTTTCCGGGATGAGGTCTTCAACTTTTTTTAGAATACGATCTTGAGCTGAGTATTTTGTTAGGTTGGCGTCAGATGATCGTCGTTGATTTGAAACACCAGCATAGCCTTATAAGCTTTGATCAACTTCTCATTTGTGTATTATTTCCGACAGTTATAAACTCTCATACATGACAAAACAACTCCTTTTCCGTTTTCCGAACTGGCCTCCCGAAATTATTCTATACCTATATTACATCTGGCCGAGTAATAATTCGAATTCACCTGTCGAGGCTTGATAATTCGTTAACTTCCGACACCCTGTAGCTTGTAAACTGTTCATTGGAGCAAAATATTGTTAAGGCATAAAATATAGGAAATTTCATGTATTTTTTTATTGTACATAAATGTTGTTACCGAAAAGTAATAAGCTTAGGCGTTATTTTGAGAAAACAATAAATACCACTTTTGTAACTGTTATACTCAGCACCCTTGAATATAGTATATAAGCCACTACAAAATTCTTCCGCATTTTTTGCATGACTGGACTACTAAATCTTAAAACGTATGAGATATTATAAACTTTTACAGTTTCTTGTTTCGTGTTTGTCCAATTAAAACAAAAATAATGTTTATAACTTGTTAATGAGAGAAATAAAAAATAATCAAAAGGCATAATTCATCACCCACCTAACTTCATTACAAGTACTTAGTTGAAACATGCAAAAATGGAATTCATAAAGCGGAATATCTTCGATAACGCATATAACCATCCCTTTCCCGATTCCGCTGCACAATGTTAATCATTAATCATTACGAATTATATATTATTACGTCAATCAAAATTCTATCTGCTTCACAAATGAATTATTCCTCCATTACATAAGGGTGATTTATTTTACAGCAGTTACTAATAGATGATGATGCGCTATTGTATTAAAAGAGTGGTTATTCACTAGCGAGACTCCATTCTGCGTTATCCCTGTAATAGATAGTGCTCTTGAATTATTATTTGATAAGAAAATATTATTTTTACGAACATCTGTTGAGATAAGGTGTTGAGATAATTTTGCGCAGATATAGGTACGTATTTATAGTTACTTCAGTTATTAAATTGCAACTTAAAGTAGTTAAATATCATCGATTAGATATACTTCCATCTTACGATAAAATAATAACGAAACGATAAAATATATAACCATAATAAATCAACGACCATTAGGTACATCGATGAATACTCAATTATATACAATTTTATATAATGAAATAGTATAGTACTTAGATATACTTATGTTTTTGGGTAGAACTAATTCCCACAAACACGGGGTTTGAATTTATTAGTTCGTTGTCCTTTGTATCTTTTTGATATACTAAAAGTCTACAAAAATCTCATTGCCAAATGCGTTTTTTTTGCCAGTATCCTGAAAAAAATTAGGCTGTAAAATTATATAATAACGGTTTTTAGGAGTAAAATAGTTACATATATTGAGAAGAAAATATAAAGAAAATGTATTGTCATTGAACAACCATATCATTGTAACATTGTTACAACCATATAGCAGTCATATTGCTAAACAACGTAAAGTTGTATTTGATGGCAATACCATCTCCAGTACGAAGGATCAAAGGATGTAGAGCACCAGATACGTATAAAATAATAATCGGTAACAGTGAAATTCACTGAGAGCTTTCAACTTCTTATATCCAAAGGACCATTTCGTTCCAATAATAATAATAATAAAGAGTGCTTTATAACCATGCTTTGGAAATACTTAGATGCGAATGGCCACATTGTGATTCATGCTATATATGATGCTGACACAATTATTGTAAAAGCAGCACTGACCATGGCAGAAAAAATGCATGCAATACCGGTTGTTGACGACAACGATATTCTTGTACTTTTGATTTACCATAATATATGAAATATTTGTTTGCAGTTATCTATATTAAACGATAAAAGCGTGATACTAAATCGATGCAACATGTGCGTGGCGAATATGACACAATGACAAAATGACACAATGACATATTTCGCTCCACAATTATTCTCTTATCATATGTTTTAACTGAATGCGATACTACACGCTCCTCATTTGGTACAGTAAATCGGTAGCATATCGAAATTTTTGGAAATATGAGGAATTTACAATTTATGCCACTCTGGATCAGACTGTTTGGATCAGAAAATGCAAACAGAAAGGAACTTACATCGAACTCAAAATTTCAAATTAAATACCTCTGCTTACATTGTGTTTGATTTGTTTCCTGTATAACTGAATAACCCCGTAATAATTTCCATTACAAAACCCAGTTTGGTTAATAAAAATGTGATTTTCTACACTACACAAGCTTTCAGTGTTTCGGCCACATTTTTTTTATTTATTTGTATTTCTTACTGTTACTAAGATGGCTTTGAAAAGAATTAAATATACAGCTTGTTAAATCTTTGTTAGTTATTGGGTGTTTTTATTGAGATTAGTTATTGGGTGTCTTTAAAAAAATGTAATATAATTCAAAATGTCGCAAATTTATACAAGAGATGAAAAAGTGCACACTTTTATTTATGGGGAATATAATATAAAACGCCGTTTCGGCAAGAAACGACGTTCATGATAGAAAATATTTATTGAGAAATTATTATAATAGTCTTGAAAATGAATTCCGAAGAGTCCATGGGATCGGGATCATTGGATCCCGAAGAAAATTTGATTATTGACGAAGTGACGGATAATATTGTTTTGGCTCGAATAGATGTTGATAAGACTGTTTCTTTATGGAAAATTAGGTTTGAGTTGGAAATCAGTTACCAAACACCAGCCGAATTTTGCACAAATGCAACTATAAATCTGTTAAATACCAATTCCCCTAGGATTTATTCGAAAATGTAATATTGTAATTAGATTTAACAGAATAACGCGGAGCCAAACAATGATTTTCGGGAATCATTTTATTTTCAGACGAGTTTAGGTTTACAAATTTAGGATTATTTAACCGACAAAATACAAAATATTGGTGACAACATTAACAAAATTTTTATGGGAGGGTAACTTTCAACTGCAGTTCGGTTTCAATGTTTGAGTTGGATTAATCGGTAGTAGAATCATTGGTCCGATATCATTTAAAGGACCCCTGACTGGTGCCAGATACTTGGAATTTTTGAAAAATTAAACTGAGGGTAGCTTAGCTGAATTACCTTTTCATTTACAACGGCAAATCTATTTCCAACATGATGGCGCCTCTCCCCACAATTCAAATTGTAACTGATTACCTTCGACAGAGATTCGAAGAAAACGTAATTTCGTACGAATGGTCCTGTGAGGTAGCCTCCAAGGTCACCTCATTTAACACTCCTTAATTTCTTTGTTTGGGAGTAATTTAAAAAACATTATCTATGTAACCGTCGTTACAATCTGTGTAGACCTGGAGCTACGAGTAAGCCGCGCAATTAACAGAATAACGGCCACAAGTGAATTGGCGTTAATGAAAAGGATTTTTAAGAACTATTGTAATGTTTTGTGTATTTTTTTTTATTTACAAAGCCACCTTAGTAACTTTTTATCATTTGATTAGAACTAAATTAGGTATATTTTCTTGTTTTCTTTTAACTGTAATTTTAATTATATTTTTCGCACTTTTGAGTATGATATATGAATTCATTCCTTATTAATAGTACTAATAAATGGTACCACGGTACAAATATGTTGCCAATTAAAAAAAATTGTATTGCCAAAAACCCAAGTTGATGGACTTTATTTGCTCGTAAATACGTAATTTTGTATTTTTGACGGGATTTCGATTTTTCTTGCAATACACAGGTCAATTAGCATAAATAGAAATCATCATGGCACACTTAAATGGAAAATTAAATTATAAAAAATTTTGACCTTTCAAATGTCAATTATGTAGTAATGTTTGAAGCAGAAAATTATACAGAATTCAAAAATTCAATAATATGTATGGTATTCCATTTAAAAATCAAAAGTTAGTGTCACTGCCAGCGAAACCGGAAGTGAAAAAAGAAAACTTTTGTCAGAAAGTGCCGTTTATTATATGTATATAGGATATCCCAAATTTAAATCAATTATCTTCAAAACTAAAGAAGACTAAGTGGGTGTACTATGATCCTATTACACCTGGTACATATATATGTATAAATATATAATACTGACATACATCATTGAGTAAGTCATGTCCTTAGTAAACACGGCGCTTTCAAATTTACCTTAAATTCACGGCGCAAAAAATATATTTATATCCGCGTGCTAAAATAAATTCCACAAGAGCATGACTTCTGTATTTTCTTTTTTCCAGGTACGTGGTTTGAATTTACCTGTAAATATTGATATGGAATTAGCTATCCAAACTTTTATTGCTGACAGGAATTTAAAGCAGACTTTTCTTATATCTCATTTTCTCTTGAGCTGTACACGTTGGAAAATGTTCTTTACGTGCATAGGCTTCCAAATATATATTATGTGCAGTGTGAATGTTGTTGACTCTGCTTACTCTTTTATAATAGTTATAGTAAGCATAGTATATACCTCTACCAATATAGGTAGTAACATTAATATGGAGATATACATATTATTAATAGTTTGCTCAAAAAATTACTTATGTCTTTGTTGTGATGTTGCGCGTCCTAGATCCTTCCAAATAGAACCAGCCCCTAGAGATATGGAATATATTATCCATTCCTATTCATAGTGCTCTGATATTTTATTATATGCATCGTCCCTATTATATTGTATTATGTGAAAATTCAGATTTACTTTAAAAATTATATACCAGCCTGGAAAAGACATGGACAACTAGAAAAAGAAGTATCAAGCTCAAAACTAAAAATCCTAGGTACTCCCTAAAATCCTGGGCATATACTCTTTAGGATATAAAGAGTATATGCCCAGATGTAGAAAATATCACTCATATTGATGTCCACCAAAAACGTAAAAGAACATATATAAATTACTTCTTGAGGGTTTTCTTTTTCGGTTATATAAAAAGGTTAAACCATTGTTTTTATTTATTTTCTCCCCAGTTTTCATCACTATGGAATAATTTTGAATACTGCAATCCGGTGGACAACGCACTAATAAAATGAAAATTTGTGGCCTTTATTTAACCCTGATATATTGTTACAAGGGGGTAATAGAAGCAACCCCTATAATATTTTTCATCGGAACTTTTTAAAGTGTCGACATTTACATATATTTACTTAAAAAAATTATATGAAAAGGTAGCTTTAATGCGCAACGCAAAATTGATAGTTTGCTACGAGAAAATAAAAGTGTACACCCCTTTTCATGTAAATTCACTAATGGGTTATTATGATTAAGTAAAATAATCTAGTTAATAAAGTCATAATGATATGATGATATGAAGGCGTGATGATCACACAAGTCTATATTTTTTTAATTTATAACAAGTTTACAGTTGAAATAAATACGGATTCTTAAAATAGTAAATTATATTGTACTTGAATTGTACTCTCTAGCTCTAGATAGGTATTAGAAATAACAAGAACAATCAGAATACTTGTCATAACGACTTTATTTGAAAACAGCCTACTTGATTTTTAATCGAGTAATAAACCCAAAGTTAATTTATTTGAAGAGGAATGTGTACCATTTAATTTTTTTTAAGCAAACTATAAGTTTTTCGAAGACAAAAGAGACAAAGATGATACTCGATCTAAAGATAAAAAAGTAACAGATTGAGGCCGTCTTGAGGCCTGTATATATATTTTTTTAAATAAGGAATTATTGGCGTGTTCAAAAGTTCTGATAAAAATATTGTAGCGGTTGTTTTTTGCCGCTTTTAACAATATCCCATGATTACAACTGTCATTTTATTTGTGCAAGTTGTCCGCTGAATTAAATATTTCTGAATTCTTCCGTAGTGGACCAAATAAATAAAAATCAGTTTTTTACCATAATTTTAGAGTGGTATAACTTGTAGGTGAAGGAATATTGGAAAAAATTTAAAAAACCCTTAATTTTTGCTGAAAACTTTTACCCACTTCTTAAAATCCTTGCATCAATTTTGAAACATCAAACATCATTATCAATAAAATATTGTATTTTTCATCTGTTGTTTGATAATACTCATTAGATTTTATGATATCAATTTCCATGAAACTTTTAAGAATAGGAATATGTTATTTTTAATAACAGGTATTAAAGTACCCATTATCTTTTTTTATTAAGCTCCTTTAAAATAAAAAATGTAATTTTTCATAAAACAATGAGAATTCTGGAGAATATAATAATACATTCCGTTTAAATTAGTTTACTAATAAAAACGTTTCCCGTGTTTAAAATAATAGGATGAGTTTCTACACAATACATTATGAAAATTGTAAAGAATTACTTGCTTCCTTTTTGTGTCCAGGGAAAAGCTTTTAAATTTAATTCGGGAAAAAATTAAGAGCTTTTGTATCCACGTCCAACAGCCCTAAATGATTTCTTAGTGGGTAGTGCAAGTTTAAAACATTACTGCAGAATCTGCTGGGGATACAGTTGGGGTGTGTGGAACAGCCCTCTGATGGATAGGCTGTATCGGCACCAGACAGACATGAAACTGATGTATAGGCAGCCCACAACGCCTTATTTACGACCCAACTCTCTAATACTCCCATATCTATGGCTGCGACCGTTATGAATGATTCTCTAGGGATCCTAGTCTGCTTCGTACAAAAGCTCAGGTTGTAGAAACTAACTTTGTCTTTCTCGAGCCGCAAATAGGATAGAGTGACCACAAATTTAGGAAATGCAAATGTTACACCACGGCATATTTTGGGAATATACCCATAAATTTCAAATAAAAATAACCAGATATATATATTGTGAATATATATATATATATATATATATATATATATATATATATATATATATATATATATATATATATATATACATATATATATATATATATATATATATATATATATATATATATATATATATATATATATATATATATATATATATATATATATATATATATATATATATATATATATATATATATATTAGCTTTGAAATTCTTTGCTATTCATATTTGTTTTGTGAAAAGTAATCTTGGGTTTGTCGCATTATATTTCATAGAGAAATAAGCAAATAGACGAATAAGAGGAAAGATATATTTACCAGTGCTATTTCTGGACATACATACGGAAATGAACCACTATACACACCGAAACTTTGAAATTTGATTAGGAACGGTAAATGTGATGAGTGAATACTGTTTAAAATGCCAAAGTATACCATTTAAACCATAAATTATAGAATTTAAATGTAAACCAAAGTAATTAAAATATTAGCTGTGCTATGATTGGCTAGATCATGTGAAATAGTGTAACAAGAAGCTCGTAGTTAAGGGAAGTTCAATTGTTTAAATTTGGATAACTTCCGGAGAAACGGACAACAATGCGAGGAGTTTGGTGATAGCATCCCAAGGAGAGACAGCTAAGCTAGTGTATGCAGAAAATTGTAAAATTTAATAGTTAAAAAAATAAGTTTAAGCTAACAAAACTGTGCTACTATTGTAAAACAATAGTAAAAAGTAATTCAGAGAAGATTTAACAAAGTTATAAGTGTAATTTGGGTCGAAATTACGACTTTTCAACTGTGTTGTCCCCAGGCAGAGTCTACGAGGTGTAGAAGAGGATTGTAGAAGTAGCAGATATATCAGTAAATATTTCCCACATGAATACATAGTGAGCAGAGAATCAAAGATTGAAAATAGAACAAGAATTCAGCCTAAAACGTAAACAAGCTTCGCTTCGAGGAGTGTGCAGCGCAGGTCTGGTGTGCTGAGGAAGGCAACAGCATCATAAAGTGCGAAAGGATTCCGAGAGAGGGCGGTAGTAGCAGGCTCCAGCCCACCGATAAATCAACAAGTTAAGTGCGGTTAATTAATATTGTGTGTGCTTCGCATATTAGAAAGGATTATAAAACATCTAAGGGTAATAACCAATTTCAAACATTTTAGTTATAAGGATACAATTGTTCTAGAGGCCCATTGCCCATGTATTAATTTATTAATTTTAAGTTACGGAGTTTTGGCGTACGTTATTAGTAGGTCCGTAAAATTTGAGTTACCATACTGCTTCTTTATTTGTATATGTTAATATAAACACTTCTGCTTTGCAATATAATTTGCAAATTATAGATTTTTCCTTTGTTTTTTTCCGTTTGCTTGTCTTTTGGACAATTCACTTCATAGTTTATATTTAATAAAATCAAACATATATATATATATATATATATATATATATATATATATATATATATATATATATATATATATATATATATATATATATATATATATATATATATATATATATATATATATATAGCTTCTGCGTTATCATTATGCACTTTTTAATGTCTACAATTAACAGTCTATAATTGAATAGAACATTCAACTTCAATCATCTATATATAGTAGCTTCGATTCTTTTACCAATCAAATAATGTCAACTTTCTAAGATAATCATCGTACAAAATATGGCAATCTAATTGAACCTCCCCTACCGGATTATAGAGTCATGCTCTATAGTGAACCTTCCTTAAAAAAATATGTTCTAAGAACTGGCGCCCTTAGGAAGGAAGCGTTAGGGAATAAATAACATAAGTATCCTGTTCTATTTCAGGTATTTCTTTACTGTATTTACACAGAGAATTTAAAATCTTCAGTAGAGAAAACAGACGAAACTACACTAGAATTATATTTTATAAAATTTAATAAATAGCTTAATTTATGACTTTTATTTACTGTCATTGGTTTCAAATCAAAATAACCCAGATTACTAAGACAATTAATTATTCAATGTGCCCTTATCTGTTACAAATGGGCATACTCCATTTAATAAATTATTATTGTAGCAAACATTTCCATGACTATAACTGACCTAGATTTTAGTGCGTTATTCACGATTTTTCGCAAGTGTATTTTAGATGGTATCTGCACACAAAACCCGTTGTAAATTTACAATTAACATTCGATCTGTTTACTCTATTCCAGTGCTCATCTGATGAACATCCTCTATTTGGGAATCACTATTTGTATATTTTTTATGTTGAATTGTATTTTAATGTTAATTATAATATTTCATATAGTTTTTGAAGTGATACCTTCTTTGGCGCGCTCAGCCCTTTTATTTTTGTGGGTGTTGAATGGGACTGGGCCGTCACGCGTCAGGCTCGGATATGTAATGCTCCTTCAGATAAAGTCGACTCGAGTGGACTAACTGAGATAGGATCAGTCGGCAGAGCGTAGACAGTAGAGAGAGGTTGTGGGTATTGAATGAGACTGAGCCGTCACGGTCGTCTATGTAACGATCAGTCCATTCATTGACTAAGCGAGAGAGATAAACTTGAATCTAAACTATTTACAATATATCTTAACTTCCATATGCCTATTGTTCAGGACCATATATCAGGAGATTATGTTAACGTGTATTAACGGGTGCGATTGCCCGGGTTACGGGCGGACGGTTACAGTATATAATTTAAAATTTTAAGTTTTAAAGTTTTAAAACGATGAGAATAAATCATTATTTTTAATTGAACGTAACTTAATATCATATATGTGTGTACATACTGTACATATGTAAATGTGACAGAATTTGTTGTGTACGTATAAAACGTTATTCATCAATATAAAAAATAGTGTGTGTTTGAGATCACAAGATTGACGCTTGCTGCGTCTTACCAATAGCGATAATATTGCGTACTAACGTATGTTGTAACATTTTTGAAGTGAAAACTGTATTAACGGGTACCGAGTATTGCGGGTTGTGGTAATACGGGCGGACGACTACAGTATATATTTTAAAATTCGAAATTTTCACTTTTTCTTTTAACGTGTGGGCATAAGCAGACACCCATGTTTTTTTGCTTTTAGTCTTACATAATGTATACATTTGGCTAGATTATATTAGTCTAATGTAATAAGGCCTCATTATAATAAGTAATACGGCAAAGAAAGCATAGAATTAATTTTTCCCTCTTGGGGAAACATAGGAGTAGGCGGCCACAAATCTGTTATATTTATCGTAAAACAATTTTAGGCAGTGCTTCCCTTTCAGTCCATCCTGAAATGTATTTAAAAGATAATCAAGTTGAAAATTAAAAATCTGGAAAAAAAATATGATTATAAGGAACGTTAGACGAATATATTTGAGAGCTCCAGAAACAACAAAAAACGGTACTCGCATAAATCAGACATATTAAAATAAATTGCCCTCTGGTATCGATTATTTATCTTGGATATCGTAGGCATAATATTTACTTTTCCATGTGCCCTAGCTTATGTTTTATGCACGAAGATTGTAAAACCATAAACAGTCAGAAAAAGACATAAATTTATAAGCAAAGATTGGGTATAAATCCATTCAAATGGGATAGGATTTCTTCAGGAGATAATAAACCACAACAATAAACTTAATTGCCTAACATCATCTGCCTACAGAAATTAACATGTTAAACGTAGTCCCCTGTTGTATTACTCACTCTTTGCTGGGATATGAAATACAGATATTTCATTGTACTTAAGTACTTTCATAAAAGGAATATTTAAATAAATATAAACAAAGTATCTCTTCCATTTTTAAATATTAAAACTTGGTTTATTTTACTCCAAGAATGTATTTTTAATTAAGGTGTTGGTTTTGATATTTGATTATATTATTTTCTATTAACGTAAGGACCAATAGAGAGTCTGAAGAAATTATGGGGGTATCTGCATTAGCGGAGTAAATAAATTTGAGAGCTTCGAATAGAGCTATTGCTATTGCTTCTATAACATTTAAATGCACTTTTATAACTATTTCGAATGTGGGGAGCTGAGATAAGAGATCAATTACGTTTTTGCGACAAACAACCAGCCTTAAAAATATAATTAGCTATGGGGTATAAGGTTAACAAAATGTAATATATATATATATATATATATATATATATATATATATATATATATATATATATATATATATATATATATATATATATATATATATATATATATATATATATATATATATATATATATATATATATATATATATATATATATATATATATATATATGTGAAAAGTAATCTTGGGTTTGTAGCATTATATTACATAGAGAAATAAGCAAATAGACGAATAAGAGGAAAGATATACGTATCAGTGCTATATCTGGACATACATACGGAAATGAACCACTATACACACCGAAATGAACCACTTAGAAGTTGTACAAGTTCTTTCACCTTTATTGAGGATCTTCAGAGCAGTATACGATTTATTTCAATGATCATTTATACTTGAATTTAAAATACTCCAACACTTGCAGTGACGTTTTATGACATTAGTTTTTGACGGAACTCAAATTCTTAGAATACACAAACCTAGTCTACTATTTATATTTGTTCTCTTTGAACATATTAAATATTATAGAACAAATATAAATAGTAGACTAGGTTTGTGTATTCTAAGAATTTGAGTTCCGTCAAAAACTAATGTCATAAAACGTCACTGCAAGTGTTGGAGTATTAATATTTTAAATTCAAGTATAAATGATCAATGAAATAAATCGTATACTGCTCTGAAGATCCTCAATAAAGGTGAAAGAACTTGTACAACTTCTAAGTGGTTCGTTTCGGTGTGTATAGTGGTTCATTTCCGTATGTATGTCCAGAAATAGCACTGGTAAGTATATCTTTCCTCTTATTCGTCTATTTGCTTATTTCTCTATGAAATATAATGCGACAAACCCAAGATTACTTTTCACAAAACAAATATGAATAGCAAAGAATTTCAAAGCTAATATTCATATTTGTTTTGTGAAAAGTAATCTTGGGTTTGTCGCATTATATTTCATAGAGAAATAAGCAAATAGACGAATAAGAGGAAAGATATACTTACCAGTGCTATTTCTGGACATACATACGGAAATGAACCACTATACACACCGAAACGAACCACTTAGAAGTTGTACAAGTTCTTTCACCTTTATTGAGGATCTTCAGAGCAGTATACGATTTATTTCATTGATCATTTATACTTGAATTTAAAATATTAATACTCCAACACTTGCAGTGACGTTTTATGACATTAGTTTTTGACGGAACTCAAATTCTTAGAATACACAAACCTAGTCTACTATTTATATTTGTTCTATAATATTTAATATGTTCAAAGAGAACAAATATAAATAGTAGACTAGGTTTGTGTATTCTAAGAATTTGAGTTCCGTCAAAAACTAATGTCATAAAACGTCACTGCAAGTGTTGGAGTATTTTAAATTCAAGTATAAATGATCAATGAAATAAATCGTATACTGCTCTGAAGATCCTCAATAAAGGTGAAAGAACTTGTACAACTTCTAAGTGGTTCATTTCGGTGTGTATAGTGGTTCATTTCCGTATGTATGTCCAGATATAGCACTGGTAAGTATATCTTTCCTCTTATTCGTCTATTTGCTTATTTCTCTATGTAATATAATGCTACAAACCCAAGATTACTTTTCACATATATATATATATATATATATATATATATATATATATATATATATATATATATATATATATATATATATATATATATATATATATATATATATATATATATATATATATATATATTACATTTTGTTAACCTTATACCCCATAGCTAATTATATTTTTAAGGCTGGTTGTTTGTCGCAAAAACGTAATTGATCTCTTATCTCAGCTCCCCACATTCGAAATAGTTATAAAAGTGCATTTAAATGTTATAGAAGCAATAGCAATAGCTCTATTCGAAGCTCTCAAATTTATTTACTCCGCTAATGCAGATACCCCCATAATTTCTTCAGACTCTCTATTGGTCCTTACGTTAATAGAAAATAATATAATCAAATATCAAAACCAACACCTTAATTAAAAATACATTCTTGGAGTAAAATAAACCAAGTTTTAATATTTAAAAATGGAAGAGATACTTTGTTTATATTTATTTAAATATTCCTTTTATGAAAGTACTTAAGTACAATGAAATATCTGTATTTCATATCCCAGCAAAGAGTGAGTAATACAACAGGGGACTACGTTTAACATGTTAATTTCTGTAGGCAGATGATGTTAGGCAATTAAGTTTATTGTTGTGGTTTATTATCTCCTGAAGAAATCCTATCCCATTTGAATGGATTTATACCCAATCTTTGCTTATAAATTTATGTCTTTTTCTGACTGTTTATGGTTTTACAATCTTCGTGCATAAAACATAAGCTAGGGCACATGGAAAAGTAAATATTATGCCTACGATATCCAAGATAAATAATCGATACCAGAGGGCAATTTATTTTAATATGTCTGATTTATGCGAGTACCGTTTTTTGTTGTTTCTGGAGCTCTCAAATATATTCGTCTAACGTTCCTTATAATCATATTTTTTTTCCAGATTTTTAATTTTCAACTTGATTCTCTTTTAAATACATTTCAGGATGGACTGAAAGGGAAGCACTGCCTAAAATTGTTTTACGATAAATATAACAGATTTGTGGCCGCCTACTCCTATGTTTCCCCAAGAGGGAAAAATTAATTCTATGCTTTCTTTGCCGTATTACTTATTATAATGAGGCCTTATTACATTAGACTAATATAATCTAGCCAAATGTATACATTATGTAAGACTAAAAGCAAAAAAACATGGGTGTCTGCTTATGCCCACACGATAAAAGAAAAAGTGAAAATTTCGAATTTTAAAATATATACTGTAGTCGTCCGCCCGTATTACCACAACCCGCAATACTCGGTACCCGTTAATACAGTTTTCACTTCAAAAATGTTACAACATACGTTAGTACGCAATATTATCGCTATTGGTAAGACGCAGCAAGCGTCAATCTTGTGATCTCAAACACACACTATTTTTTATATTGATGAATAACGTTTTATACGTACACAACAAATTCTGTCACATTTACATATGTACAGTATGTACACACATATATGATATTAAGTTACGTTCAATTAAAAATAATGATTTATTCTCATCGTTTTAAAACTTTAAAACTTAAAATTTTAAATTATATACTGTAACCGTCCGCCCGTAACCCGGGCAATCGCACCCGTTAATACACGTTAACATAATCTCCTGATATATGGTCCTGAACAATAGGCATATGGAAGTTAAGATATATTGTAAATAGTTTAGATTCAAGTTTATCTCTCTCGCTTAGTCAATGAATGGACTGATCGTTACATAGACGACCGTGACGGCTCAGTCTCATTCAATACCCACAACCTCTCTCTACTGTCTACGCTCTGCCGACTGATCCTATCTCAGTTAGTCCACTCGAGTCGACTTTACCTGAAGGAGCATTACATATCCGAGCCTGACGCGTGACGGCCCAGTCCCATTCAACACCCACAAAAATAAAAGGGCTGAGCGCGCCAAAGAAGGTATCACTTCAAAAACTATATGAAATATTATAATTAACATTAAAATACAATTCAACATAAAAAATATACAAATAGTGATTCCCAAATAGAGGATGTTCATCAGATGAGCACTGGAATAGAGTAAACAGATCGAATGTTAATTGTAAATTTACAACGGGTTTTGTGTGCAGATACCATCTAAAATACACTTGCGAAAAATCGTGAATAACGCACTAAAATCTAGGTCAGTTATAGTCATGGAAATGTTTGCTACAATAATAATTTATTAAATGGAGTATGCCCATTTGTAACAGATAAGGGCACATTGAATAATTAATTGTCCTAGTAATCTGGGTTATTTTGATTTGAAACCAATGACAGTAAATAAAAGTCATAAATTAAGCTATTTATTAAATTTTATAAAATATAATTCTAGTGTAGTTTCGTCTGTTTTCTCTACTGAAGATTTTAAATTCTCTGTGTAAATACAGTAAAGAAATACCTGAAATAGAACAGGATACTTATGTTATTTATTCCCTAACGCTTCCTTCCTAAGGGCGCCAGTTCTTAGAACATATTTTTTTAAGGAAGGTTCACTATAGAGCATGACTCTATAATCCGGTAGGGGAGGTTCAATTAGATTGCCATATTTTGTACGATGATTATCTTAGAAAGTTGACATTATTTGATTGGTAAAAGAATCGAAGCTACTATATATAGATGATTGAAGTTGAATGTTCTATTCAATTATAGACTGTTAATTGTAGACATTAAAAAGTGCATAATGATAACGCAGAAGCTATATATATATATATATATATATATATATATATATATATATATATATATATATATATATATATATATATGTTTGATTTTATTAAATATAAACTATGAAGTGAATTGTCCAAAAGACAAGCAAACGGAAAAAACAAAGGAAAAATCTATAATTTGCAAATTATATTGCAAAGCAGAAGTGTTTATATTAACATATACAAATTAAGAAGCAGTATGGTAACTCAAATTTTACGGACCTACTAATAACGTACGCCAAAACTCCGTAACTTAAAATTAATAAATTAATACATGGGCAATGGGCCTCTAGAACAATTGTATCCTTATAACTAAAATGTTTGAAATTGGTTATTACCCTTAGATGTTTTATAATCCTTTCTAATATGCGAAGCACACACAATATTAATTAACGGCACTTAACTTGTTGATTTATCGGTGGACTGGAGCCTGCTACTACCGCCCTCTCTCGGAATCCTTTCGCACTTTATGATGCTGTTGCCTTCCTCAGCACACCAGACCTGCGCTGCACACTCCTCGAAGCGAAGCTTGTTTACGTTTTAGGCTGAATTCTTGTTCTATTTTCAATCTTTGATTCTCTGCTCACTATGTATTCATGTGGGAAATATTTACTGATATATCTGCTACCTCTACAATCCTCTTCTACACCTCGTAGACTCTGCCTGGGGACAACACAGTTGAAAAGTCGTAATTTCGACCCAAATTACACTTATAACTTTGTTAAATCTTCTCTGAATTACTTTTTACTATTGTTTTACAATAGTAGCACAGTTTTGTTAGCTTAAACTTATTTTTTTAACTATTAAATTTTACAATTTTCTGCATACACTAGCTTAGCTGTCTCTCCTTGGGATGCTATCACCAAACTCCTCGCATTGTTGTCCGTTTCTCCGGAAGTTATCCAAATTTAAACAATTGAACTTCCCTTAACTACGAGCTTCTTGTTACACTATTTCACATGATCTAGCCAATCATAGCACAGCTAATATTTTAATTACTTTGGTTTACATTTAAATTCTATAATTTATGGTTTAAATGGTATACTTTGGCATTTTAAACAGTATTCACTCATCACATTTACCGTTCCTAATCAAATTTCAACATTCCAATATCGACTTTAATCCCGTAACCCTTTTTTCTTGCTATGCTTCTACATTTTTCTGTTTATATAAACATAGTTTATGTGGATGTGATATTATATAAATTATGTGGGGACTTGTCTATTACTATGATGCTAAATTTTGATTTTTGCGCTTATATATTAAATGTCTAGCCAGGTTGTGAGTTGGAGAACGAAAAGCATTCATACTCGGTCGTGGGGGATATCAATCTTATGAATTTTTGGGAGGCCATATATTCTAGGAATTCTGGAACACATTTCACGAGGGATAAGAGTTTTTGGTTTTTGCAGGATGTCAGGATGTAATTCGAAGTTGTTGATGGAGATTTTGGTTTTCTTTTCTAGGTGTGTGGTAGGGTCATTTGGGATACGTTTATAGTCAGTAGTGTTTATCAAGTTAGTCACTTTGTTAACGTAGTCAGAGGGATTGAGTATAACTGTGGCGTTGCCTTTGTCTGCTGGGAGGATAATGAATTCGTTGTTGTTGTACGGGTCATTTAGTACTCGTCGTTATACAGAGGAGGAGGTATGCAGGTGCGGAGTATCCTCACAATGTCTTGCCTGGTGTCTTTAGCTTGGTCTCTGGGAGATGGGATATCGAATTTTTATCTTGGGAAATAATAGTATCTAGGGGATAATTTTGGGAGAACAAGCGAAATGAAATCCTTGGGATAAAGCTTGGGGTTAATTCAAGTAACATATTTTGGTAAAATCTATTTGGTCCTTTGGTCAAATTTATAATATCAAAAAAAATTCAAAAGCAAATAAGTTCATAGAAACATACATTTTCCTTTGATAAACATATTCCAATTACATAAACTCTGTCAGCAGGGCAAAACATGTTTTTTAAATTGAAACTCTGGCTGTTGCCTAATTTATTGGAATTTACTTTATAAGTGGATTTCATATTTTTTATATTATTTAATAATTTCAATAGACAGTGGGTGATAAACATTTCATTTTAATATTCGAAATTGGGTTTTAAAGAATTTTATATTATTTTTGTTTTATATAGTAGGTAGGTATACTAAGAGTTTGGGACCTGGAAGACTTGGTACCCTGCACCACTTCATTATGATCACATGTCAATATGTTCAACTTACTATCAATTACCTCTCCGTTGGTAATATTTTCTTGAAGCCACGTTTCAGTTGTAGCTGCCAACGTCATAGTGTAGTATTTTCATAATAGACCGGAAGATGATGAGAGCTCATTTTCTCCGATTTCATATAGCATGCTTTTTGGAGGTGTGAAAGTGGAAGGTGATAACAAAGGAGAGCGCTTACAAGAACTGGCAAGCAAGCGAGAACTCTTTCTGGCATATGGAAAACTGCATTTTCCACCATTTTTATACATGCAAAAAACTTTTTATTTTTTGGTATAATAATGCTTAGCCCAAAATATATAGGTTTTACAGCACAAAATTTCATTGTTTTCAGCGACATGCAGCATGATAACGCGAAAAATTTATTTTTTCACGTGACCGTTAAGTTTCTTGGGAACTTCTTACATTTTTTGTGTAAGGGAGAAATGCAATTTTCTGTGTTCAGAAAGGTTCCAGCTAGTACACTGAACTTTGTTGTCATAAGATGCACTTTCGCTCCTCCAACAGTCATGCAGTACAAAATTAAAGTGTCATCATCTCCCGGTCTAAAAATAATGTAGTTTAATTTTAATTCTTCTGCCATTCTGATTATAAAAATTTACAGAAATTGCCACCAAACAATCTACTTACACATTGGAAATGAATGCAGTTACGTATCCTAACTAGTTAGTTGTGTAAACTTTGTTCACAATACAATAAAACACAGCCAGTAGTCAATAAAGGTTTAAAAAATACGTTTGCTAGAAATAGTTTTTAAATATATTACATTTAATATTATTATTACTTTATTATTATATTACTTTATTTAATTATTTCGTTATCTTGTAATGCTGGCACATTGACACAAATAGGAATATAACTGAAATGAAATAACGATTAACTCTGATAAACCTGTAGCTTTTAGACCAAGACAGTTTCAGATAATGACTGTCAACAAATTAGATATAATTAACTGCACTGTTATATTGGTATAAAAGTGAATACGGAAAACGGTTATGCGTTGACTATAGGACTTTGAATAAAATTATAGTGCCAATATCTAGAAGCTTATATATTTATTGTACGCGGTGGCCTAATAAATTGTATCAAACTTTAAACCTATTTTACTTTACTTTTATTTATTTTTATGTATAATAAGACAAAAAACATAAAAAGCTTGCATTTCGGCCTTATTACTAAACCAGACACGTAATAAGTCCGTGAAGGGCTGCCTCTTATAAGTTGCAGCGCTTTTGCACTTTTGCTCTTATGCTACGATTTTTCTTACCCATAACTGTAAAATAAAAGAATCTGACAATAAATATATATATATATATATATATATATATATATATATATATATATATATATATATATATATATATATATATATATATATATATATATATATATATATATATATATATATATATATATATACTGCATGCATGTAGTCATTTTGGAGGTGGATATCATAAAAAATGCAGACAACCTCGATATGATAAAATGATATCTCAAAAACATATTAGTAACAATATTAGTTACTCATAGGTAGGTA
Source organism: Tetropium fuscum (assembly GCA_964058915.1). Lineage (NCBI taxonomy): Eukaryota > Metazoa > Arthropoda > Insecta > Coleoptera > Cerambycidae > Tetropium > Tetropium fuscum. Next base: position 27,015 of record CAXKVY010002306.1, read on the forward strand.
TATCTTATTACCCTGGGATCGTCTAATCATGTCGATATGTATTTTCGTATTTTTTATAGAAGTGTTAGGGTATCGTTACATCATTTTTAATTATTTAGTGGCTTTACCCAATACGCTATAAAGCTTCATGTAGGACTGTTATGATGGCACTGATGTCTCTACAGTGTAAGAACGTCTAGAATTTTCTGGGCCTTAGCGGTAAATTTTTTGAGACGTTGAGACTAGCTGGAAATATTTCTTTGTTGATAAAGGTATTGAAATAGATACTTTAAAAGATTTAAAAGAGGAGAGCGATAAATTAATCGGTCCCGATTTCACGTGGTACAAGTCTGATATTGATATTGCTATAATAAAAACGGGGCGGGGGTATTGGACATTTCACTCACAAGTCACTCTTCCAATACTAGACGGATTATAGATTACGGATTGACGGATGGTTCGTTACATAACAGTAAATGTGCATACACATTAACGTGCATACACGTACCCTGATCATCAATAATTCAAGATATCCTTCTTTTCTTGTATTGTCTAACAATAATTATCTTAACACATAAAGCAAATATTTGCATGGAGTAGTATTCCTATCCTTAAATATTTGGTTTTTGTATTAAATAATGGACTAGGAAAATGTTATTCTTTATAGATCGGTTTGAACGCATTGTCATTCTTAACTCCACTGAACTCTTTTGCTTCAACAGAAGCAGTAGATAAACTGTTAGAACCAATAAAAGAGTAGGTACTTATGGCAAGTATATAGCAAACGCTCGAAAACTTTTGTTTTAGTTTACGTAAAGTTATAAAAGTCAGTGAAGGATACTATGAGTAATTTTTGTTTCCAAAACATTTACCTTGTGTAGATTTAAATTTATTGAATAAAGTTTAAACTGCACGTAACCCGAGAACTGCAACTTTGTCGTAATTTCTATTCAGCTACGTATCATGATGCTCAACTATGTAACTAAATACTTTTCGGTGGACACCCAAAGTATTATTTATATTTGTATCCTTTTCCATATGTTATTTCACGCAAATCACGTAAAACTTCTGTCAAATTATATTTGTTTCCTATTTTGTAAGACTATTGGGTGCACACTCCATTCAAACATTCGCATAACTGATTCAATAATGAAATGACGTTGTCCAATACCTTTGCAATATTTTCATTTATATAAATTATGATAATTATGAAAATTATGTATAATCCAAAATTAAGTAATGGACATTTCCTATAATAATATACAGCCTGTTCAAAATGAAGTCGGCACTATTGCTTACTTTATTATTATAAGAACTGCCAATTGGTTCAATTAGTGAATTGGTGTGGTTTCTTACGCTAATTAATATGGTGACACCAAGAAATAATTGAAATATATTGCGTAAAGTATATTGCGTATAATTCCATGACTTGCTCCGTATCTACGGATTCAATATATCTAGCAAACGGTTATTTATAGAGTCAAATTATAAATAAAATTTGTCAATGAAGACATATCATTAAAATTAATGTTAGCGGAGATATATACATTTCAATCCAATGTACCGCGTATTAAACCAGATGGCTAAACGAAAACTTGACGCCTTATCCATAGTAGCTCATCACAAAATCAACACCTGTGACTAATTTGTCAATCTGTCAGTTCAGTTAATTTTTTTTCAGCAAAATAGTGTTCACAGATTTAGAAAAATGCGATATGCTTGAAACGTACTTCGTGTGCCAAGAAAATGCCAAATATTTTTTGATATTATACAGAATGTTACGATCAAATGAGAAAATGTTTAAGCAATAGATGCCGGAGATATTTTTGGTTATTTTGAGGATAACCAGGAAAACTCTACGAGTGATTGTGCGAGATCTTGGAATATGTTAGAAAACAATGTATATTATTTTAAAAAGGCACACACATGTACCCTATAATTTTGTCTTCGACATATTAATATGGTTTTTGTAACCCAAATATTTTGCGTCAAATTTTGTGGTGTGACGATTCTAACTTTAATAATAATAGAGGCATGTATAATAGAAAAAAATAAAAATGACTGAAGTTGCGAATATCTCAAGCGTCACCATCTGTGTAATCCGCAGAGACGTTTTAGCATAAACATATAGTGTGGTTTCATTGGTTCGAAAATAGTTGGACCTGTCTTTTAATGTACCCTGATAGACTAACGCTATGTATAATTGTTAAGAAATATATTGCTGACCGATAACGTTAATTTAACTGATCGACAAAAAATATTTTTTAAACAAGATGGTGCGCCACTCCATAATACCCACATTGCTGCTAATATAGGTTTGATAGCTATACGTGGACCAATTTTTTCGGTCCCACGGTTGGGTAGCCACAACCCAACAATTCCCACTTTCGCTAGACATTACTACCTAGATTTTTATGTTAAAGCTTGATTTTAAAGGTTACATGAAAAGTTTTGAAATGTGCTCGGCAATATGTAGACGTAGAGGTTGATATTTTTAATCACTTGATTTAGATGAATAAATATTTATTTTGTGGTGGCAAGGACCCATCATATTGGTGGTTAACATTACTTAAACGGAATATGTTTTTTTTTTATTATATTTAATTAAAATATAATAAATAGCCATAGTAATGTCATTAGTGACAACTACATTTATAATTTTTGTTTTTCATATGGCGCCTGTTAATGCGGTTACCAGACAAAAGACTGTTTAATGCGGTACACGGCCGCCTGTGATAAGTAATGGAAAATTGCAATGAAATGTAAATATCTCCCTTAATATTAATTTTAATCTTTAATGGCAAATTTTGATTTATAATTTTACTCTCTATCAAAGGGTCAGATCCAGGGCAATCCATTAATAAAAAAAAATTTGCGTCGATATACAGAAATTTCAGAAACATGTCGGTCTATTTTCGTTGTTGCTGATGTCAGTCTCGAGTCGATAAAATAAGTTAACCGTCCTCCACTCGATCACTCAATCAATTCAAATTGTACTCCGTATACATAATTACCTATATCTCAAAGACGGGAAAGAAAAAAATATTTTATTTACACGGGTGTAGAACTATCTACATATTTGGGTAGGTATAAAAAATGCACACCTAATTTATTCGAATTTGTAGCTTTTATTGATTACTATTTGATACTAAACAGTATGTCTTCATTATAGACATGCTGTTTAGATGGTTGATTAAAACTAACGGAATAAATTAGCAGATATTTTCAGTTAATAAATTTATTAAGACTAAGATACAGTCGTTTTCAATCAATTGTCAGACATCGATTTTGCCTGGTAAATTTTCCGACCCTTTTTCCGTTCAAGTTCATAGAGTAATTTATTTTACAATATTCTAACAATCGAGCGTTGCGTTCCTGGAGTGAAGTTGAAAATACATTCCAAATGAAAACGTCTTATTTCAAATTTCACAAAAATTGTTATAACCATATTATAACATATAATATAACAGAGTGTTATATTATTATTATTGTATTATTGTTGTATTATTGTTGTATTATTGTTAATGGTCTATTGTTACGAGAGAGGTCGCATGATGAGTCATATATCCTCCCAATCCTTACAACAGTGTACCGCGAGTATATCGTGTATATTCCGAGGAACCGCCACTGTCCGCGAGACGAGGGAGTTAGACAAGTGCGGAGTGCGGGAGTGCGGGGTGCGGGCAGTCCGAGTGCAATAACGGACGAAGGTGCGTCGTAGAGACGCGGTGGTGGATTTAGATTCGCTTTTTGTATAGTTTATTAATTTGCAAACAGGTATTTATAATTATTTCTTGATTACAAAAGTGAATACGAATTTTTCCATACTATATCGTAAGTAATGTTTTATTTCTAGAACCCAAAATTAGTTAAATAGAACCCTGAGAAATGAATACAATTGGCGCCAACTAGAGGGAAGTGAAATAATCGATATTGCGATATAGTAAACATATTTAGATAGTGTTAATTGGAACAATAATTTCCAATAATTGATATTAAAGAAAAATCGGTTTGGTACTGAGCTCTATGAACCTAGCAGGCACTCATCAGCAGCACTGTACGGGGTTTACCTGGTAATTTGTAGCTTTTTTGTTGCTTTTTTAAAAAGCTACATTTTTTGTAGCTTTTTTGTTACTTGAGTCCCAATTTTGTAGCTCTCATCAGTTACGAGAAAAATGGAAAGCTGCTAGCTTAAGTTGCAACCGGATCAATAAAAATCGCGACCCGGCTAGTTCTTTGTAGCTTCTTTTGTAGTTTTTTTGTTACGCGGGTCTCACTTTTGTAGCTGAAGGGGTATCAAGTGCTGGTGGGTAAAATTTAAAATACGCAATCAATGGATACTCGGGCCCTGTAATAAATGCAGGGGAATCGCCCGTGCGTCGGCCTGTTCAATTTTGGATCCGGATGAAACGGAATGGCTTTTCTGCTATTCCCTATCCTCTCAATGGAACAGTTAGCTTCCGAAAAAATGGTTAGGTATTTAAACTAATTATTTCGGCTATATGAAATACTACCGAAGTTAAGAAACTTATTTGTCTGTCGGGTTACATATTTGTGGCGTTCTTGTTACGCTTGTATTTAATTTGCAGGTTTATTATTATGCCTGCCTGATGTGCAAGTCTTTTATAACGCGTGATACACGTTTGGAGCTTAACAACCGCGTAAAAAAGGAGCTACAAATGTTACAACCTCGTAAGAAAGCTACAAATGCGAGAAACCCATAACAAACAAACGTGTATAAACGTGTGATAAGCGCAACGGTTGACAAATCTGTAACATCATATTCAGAGAGTGAAAAAGTTTAGAACCGCGTAACAAAGAATCTACAAATGCGAGAACCGCATACACAAGAAGCTACAAATGCTAGAACCGCGTAACAAAGAAGGTATAAATGCGAAAACCACGTAACAATGAAGCTAAAAATGCAAGAACTGCGTACCCAAAAAGCCACAAATGTGAGAAACCTATAACAAGTTACAAACGTGTGATACGCGCATCAAGAAAGCTACAAATCTGTAACATCGTTTTTATAGGGCTACAAATTTTAGAACCGCGTAACGAAGAATCTGGAAATGTGAGAACCGCATACCCAAGAAGCCGCAAATGCTAGAACCACGTATCAAAAAAGCTACAAATGCATGAAACAACTGGCCGAGCCAGGACCTGCAGCGCTGAAATCGGAATTTAAGCAAGCGGTTTCGCGTTTTTCTCGCAACCGGTAAGGGTTACAAACGTGGGACCGGCGTAACAAAAAAACTACAAAAAAGCTAAAAAACTAGCCGGATCGCGATTTGTATTGATCCGGTTGCAACTTAAGCTAGCAGTTTTCCATTTTTCTCGTAACTGCATGCTGAGAGCTACAAAATTGGTACTCAAGTAACAAAAAAGCTACATAAAACTGGCCAAGCCAGGACCTGCAGCGCTGAAATCGGAATTTAAGCCAGCAGTTTCGCGTTTTCCGCGCAACCGGTAAAAGTTACAAAAGTGGGACCGGCGCAACAAAAAAGCTACAAATTACCAAGTAAACCCCGTACAGTGCTGCTGATGAGTGCCTGCTAGGTTCATAGAGCTGTGATACTGTGGGTATTTTATAACACAGGCAAGTTTATTTTTTTATTTTATGTAGGTATATTGCTAACTTTAAAGAGTTGATAGTGACAAGGTATATATTAAATATATAAAATTATTTGTAATGCCGAAACAAAGAAGGGACACAATGGGCAAGGGTCATTGGAAACCACGCAATTAGGTAATGAGACGGCTACGCAGGTGGCCGACCTCACACAAACAATGCGTCAAATGACCTCTGTCCTTCAATCTCTGCAGATGCAGGTGGGTGAAATATCTAAACACCAAAGTAAACAAAGTTGTGAGGAAGCGGGTGATATTGTAATAAACCATGAACATGAATTAATTGATAGGGCATATATTCCGCGTTGGAGAGAATTACGTGGCCAGCAAATAGTATTTACGGTAAACGGTAACCTACACCCGTGTCGTTTATAAAAAGTTAGAAAGAAGAGTTGTTTATAGATGCGGGCGTACCAGATAAAAAAAGGTTTCGTTAGCATTGGCTTGCTTAAGGGGGTCGGCTGCAGATTGGGGGCAAGTTAAAGAAAAGCAAATAGCCAATTTTTATAATTATTTTAAAGAGCGGTTTTAGGGGCGATATGGGGGTATAGAAGAAGAAAGAGAATTATTTAATAAAATTAAATTCGCACCGTACCGTACGTAATTTACCGCTGCTATACGTACCGACGGTACGAATAGCAGTGGTAGCAAAATTGACTATTTTTTGCTTCTCTTGAGGGAGGCATAATTTAGAACAAATTGCAGAAGAAAAATTAATAGAGTATATAATTGGGCATTTTCCAGTAGAAATAAGGTGTGGTATATTTAATGGGGGGTACAAAACCACAGACGAGGTAGAAAGACATTTAAAAAGCTTAGATGAGTGTTATACGGAAATGGGATATCGAAATCAAGGACGTCCTACAAATATAGGTCAGGGGCGTATTCAAATGTTGGATAATAGGTGGCGCAATAATAATAATCGTGAAAACCAGGGCAGAGTAAAAATCAGAATGTGAATGCAGTAAATTCGAGCCAAAGGCGGACCATGACAAGGGGACCCTCTATTAATAATAATAATAATGAGATGTCCACAATTTTTTAAGGAAGATCCAGAATGGCTGTTTGAAGAAAATTTAACAGAGCAAGAAACGGGTATGCTAAATAAATTGCCGGTTATTGAAGTGAAAATATCGGACGAACTACAAGGGGTATTAGTTGATACGGGCTGTCAGATGAGTTGTATTTCGAAAAAATATTTTGACGAATTGAAACAAAAAGGGGAGCACCTGCCCGTATTTCCGGTAAACGGGGTTATGTTATATGGTGCATTTAACGATAAAGCCTCTAAAGCAATTTGTCAAACGCTGCTTACGGTCAAGATTAATTCATTGCAAATTGAAGTACCAGTGATAGTGGTACCGCAACTTAAAAGGCGACTAATATTAGGATATGATTGTGTGTTAGAGAACAGGGTGACAATCGGTAAAGTGTTAAAAGTAGTAATAATTGACGTAGAATATGAAATAAGTGTAAACAATAAGATTGAACAAGAGGAATGTTTAGTCATAAATGAAATTGGTCTAGAATTTGAAGTTGATAGTAAAATTAGAGAACAGGTGTTTTATAATGAGGCGCAAATAAGGGATATTGTTAAAAGTTTTAGTTAAAAGTTTTCATAAATTTTAGAGTAAATGTAAGTTTGCTCAGACTTCGATAAAGTTTTTAGGGCACATAATTTCGCGTACGGGAATAGCGATGAACCCCGAACGTGTTAAAGCCATAGTAGAATTTCCGGTGCCCAGGAATATTAAACATTTAAAATAATTTTTGGGTCTATCTAGCTATGATAGGAGATATTGTGCAAAATTTTCAGAACTTTCGATGCCTCTGTTGACCTTACTCAAGAAAGGTCAAATTTGTCGTTGGCGGGTTGAAGAAAATAACTCTTTCTAAAATCTAAAAACTGCTTTTGTTCAGGTGAATCAACAATATCACCACCCCAATCCAAGTCAGCCCTATTTCATTCAGTGTGATAGTTCGTGGAGCTGAACTTAACTACGGTATTACCGAAAAAGAAGCATTAGCTGCGATCTACTGTTTGAAGCAGTGGCGTGTTTTTGTTATCGCGTCTGATCTGACTATTATAACAGTTCATAAATCTCTGACATTTTCAAAGAAATGCCGTTTACTCAATTCAAGGTTAATGCGGTGGACGCTTTATCTTCAAGAGTATGACTTTAATATGGTGTATTGTCCGGGTAAAGACAATGTTATCGCAGACAAGTTATCGCCCTGTTCCAGATGATGAAAGTAAAACTAAAAACATAGACATTGTCGAGATGGAAATTTTCAAAGTTGAATTAAGTGGATTTTCACAGAAACAAGGCTTAAATTTAAAGAAATTGTTGGGGGACCAGCGAGCAGATGCCTCGTTAGAAGTAATTAGGAAGCAGGTAGAAGACGAAAACACAGCTTGGTTTGTAGTTTATAACAATATTTTGTTTAAGAAAGAGTGTGACGAATACAAAGTAATTGTCCCATCATGTCAAATAGTCCAAGTAGTAGAAAAAGAAATAAAATTTCCTCATATTTGTTGCCGCCGAAAGAACAGGTTATTTTACTAGCCAGGGAGAAAATACAAACCAAGGCTAAGCAGAGACAGGAGAGACATAATTCCAAGGGCAAAGTGGAGGAATTCAATATAGATCAAGTATATGTTAGAGCTCACCCACAATCTTCAGCAGAAGACAAAAAGATAAAAAAATTAAATTTTTTGTTGTTTGAGGGGCCATATACCGTAAGAGCGCGGAGAGGATCGGATTCGTACGAGTTAATGAACACGACAGGGGAAAGCAAAGGTACTCATAACATATATAAACTAAAAAAGTACCGAACACTATATATTCTGAATGTTGAAATGTTTGTTGGACAACCATATCAAAAGGGGGGTGATGTACTGAATATATTCCGAGGAACCGCCACTGTCCGCGAGACGGGGTTAGAGACGGGGGAGTTAAACGAGTGCGCGAGTGCGGGCAGTCCAAGTGCAATAACGGACGAAGGTGTATCTAGAGACGCGGTGGTGGATTTAGATTCGCTTTTTCATTATAGTTTATTAATGTGAAAATCTAGGGCTTTGAGCCTATTTTAGATAAGTTTATTCCCCTGGTACCAGATATTTATAATTATTTATTTATTACAAAAGCAAATACGAATTGGCCATACTATATCGTAAGTATTTATTTCTAGAACCCAAAATTAGTTAAATAGAACCCTGAGAAATCAATACAACAGACGCATCCACTTGTCTGGTTCGTCTGGTCCCCTGTCGCCTCCACAAACACACAAAAATATCCAACTCAACGATAACTGAGAACAGGAACTAGCATTCCCAGATACCTTCCAACACTTACACTCCATAATCATACAGGAACTCCGCTTATACCTAGCCTATATCATCGAACACACCTTCTTACCCAACTTCATCAACGGAGTCACCCAACATCCCAATCATATCCTACAAAACACCCACATCCCCCTCAACAGTCCTTCATTAAATACATATATACCCCTTGAACTCCGCCACATTAATAAAAAAACGTTAATAAAACCTAAAAATCAAAACAAAAGATAAAATTAATATAATATCTGTAACAAATCTTAATAGCTCTTAAAAAAACATAAGATAAAACACTTCTTGTTCCTCCCTCCCACACAATAACTCCTACAACAAATTAAGCTAACAATAATCACCCCAATAATGGACAAGCCTATAACTATACAAGATTTCTGGACCACATCCAAGTGATATGATTTTTATAACAAAAAAACTTAAAATATCCTTCACTTTTATATTCGCATGGACTGGCAATTCTCACCCGTGGAAAGGAAGGTTCGAATTCATTAAGACACATTATTTAAGACATTATTCATTAT